>JACEFO010000274.1:0-26597 GCA_015342445.1 Digitaria exilis
ATGTGTTGATGATAACTCACCCTCCCCTCCCCCCCCCGATGTGCTGTGTACCTCTGTTTGAAAACGCTGTCCATAGGCGGAGCAACGGTGCGTCGGTGAACCTAGGCCGTTTTCCTTAGGGTGGCTTAGATAGAACCTGACCGAAGTGTCAAAGTGGGATAATTCAGATGGGGAAAGATGCACGATTCTCACAGAACTCATAGTGCAGATAATGTCAGCTAGTTTATTTTAATATACCCTTTCCTCAGTTAACACGATATAACACTCGCGTCCTGCAAAAAGTACAACCGCCTAGCCTCGATTAGTGCTAGGCGGAGCTTGATTGCCCCGCTTAATGCCTAGTTCTTTTGTAAACACTGTGTAATTAATGTATTTACTTGTACTTGCATATGTTTCCATTCCATAGCAGAATTGGCTTGGTGTCATAGAAATATCAAAAATAATCAGAAAACCATTTGCAGTTTATATTGATTTACTGGTTGCATTGCAAAGGCTTGAAAATGGAAAATGTCTTTAATAATTCGTGATACAGCTTTTAGTGTATGTTGATCCAAGTCCTGCTTGTATGCTTGTTACATCTACTGTTCTAAGGGAAGAGATACAAAAATTCTGGCATGTTGTGCTTGGAAGCAGGAACAGTTTCATTAATATCCAAACTGGGATCCTTATCATCTTTGATACACAATCTCTTTAGGACTGAATCTCATGTTGAAAAAGTTTTATATAGATCAATTATGCATCACTTTGAGAGGCATATATGTTCTTTTAGTTTTGTTATGTTGTCCTGGTTATACCTTCCTGAAGCTGTCCATCACTTCTATTTTCAGAAAAGAGAATGGGGGAGAAACTGAACAGCAGGAGTTGACATATCCTAGTCTTCAGGTTGTATGACTTCGGTTTACAGTGATTTTAAAGCTGATCCCTATGTTGATAAAAGCGTTCATGTTTTGCATTGCAACACTCAATATAGTGGTTTTTTTCTGCTATATATACTATGGAGTATTTGTGGTGCAACTGATACAGGTCATGCTATACAAGGAAAGAAATTTGAATTACATCTTATTTAATATGAATAGTGTGCCTAGTTTACTATTAATACACAACTGTGGAGAATAAAGATTAAAAGTAAGAGAAATTATGTTTGATTTTTTATTTTTTGGGGGTTCACTTAGCTCTTGTCTTTATTGTATTCTGCATTCCCGCTACCTAAATGCCGGTTTCGCTATGAAAATCTATCAACTGACAGTGCCCATTTATGCTGGCAAATTATTCTTTATACTTAAATACCTCAACAGTATACAGCTCTTGGAAGACTTGCCATTTTGGATGCTTTAATTGGGAAATATATATTACAAGTTCATTCAATCAAATGTGATAACTGTGAATAATTGCATTCATTTTGTCCTTTCAGGAAGCTATCTCTGTACCTTGGAATAATCTACCAAGGAAGACGACAAAAATATACTTTGCCATGAGAGGTGAGGTTAACAAAATTTTAGACAGTGCTGCAATAAAAAAATTCTTGTTTGTTTCTATTTCTCAAATTATGGAACTTAAAACATGCTGATTTCAACACTTTTTGATTTTTTTACCTTGTATTCCTCTATTAATTTTCTGCTGCTCTCTTGATCATATATGCTTTTTGTAGTCCTGGAGAATTATGAATTGTCTGAAGGGCACAGCCCTGCAAAACAACACTTTTCTGATATACCTGCAGTTTTGGCTCGGGTGAAGGCCGTTCGCGATAAAATAGTATACAGTTTTTAATTGTCTTAGTTAGCTGTTATTTCTTCTGAACTTTTACATGGTATTGTAAACTGCAGTCTATTGAATGAGTCCAAGTTCCTACTGCTCTCATGGAACGACTGCTTGCGGCTGGAAAGAAGGAACATCCTCCTGTATGTGCCATTCTAGGTGGTATTCTTGGTCAGGTAGGTTCTATCCTTTCACTTCTATAAACTGCCTAGTCTGAGCTTCTAGTGTTCATTTGCATTGAATTCCACCTTGTTGTATGAAACTAAGACAGTCACAGATATTTGCATTCTATTTTGTTGTTTAGTTGACTTGTGAACAATGGAAAACTAGGGTAACTGTATAAAAATAGTTGGTGCTTTGTGCCAACTGAAAGCCTCCTTTCCTAAATATGTAATCACCTCAGTGCAAAAAGGATGTGATCCAAACAGAGCATGTACTATATGCTGTTTCAATCAAGGCCATATAGAATTAATAAAGCGTCTTCTGTATATTGGTGTGTGTACTTTTCTTTCAGAGGTCTAGTCCCGATCTCTATCAGTGAATTCAACTTTATAAAATTAAACAATTCGTACTTTATATTTCTTAACGAGCTTAATTACACAGAAAGATTGCGAACTATAGAGGCTAACTTCGATGAAATAAATTTCTTAGAGCAGATCCATATATCCAAAATCATCTTGAAATCTACACCATAGTCTTTTCTGATTCTAGGTTGGTCTGAACCCGAATTGATTAGCAGATGGACATACCTTGGGACTATGGAAACCTGTATATGAATTTTCTTTCTGAGATATTCAGAAAGCTTTATTTTTTTTTTTGAAATATTCAGAAAGCTTTATTGTTTGTTGAGAGGTTAGCATCCAAAACAACACTTGATTTCATCAATGTCTAATGTGCAAAGAACTGCAGCATGTTAGCATCGTGCATCGTTCCGTTTTGTGTTAGCATTGTGTTTAACACTTCACCTTTCTAACAGGAGGTGATTAAATCAATATCCTGCAAGGGTGATCCAATCAAGAATTTCTTCTATTTTGATGCGGCTGACGGTAAAGTGTCATCGAGGATATTCCAACTCCACCACCTTGTGCAAACTGACACGCAGCTGCTTGTACTAACTCGGCCTGGTTCACTAGTCCTTATACCATACCAGCTTATTAGCATCAAACATGTAGCTTACTTTTAGATTTTAACCAAGTGAAAAGGCAAGTTGACTTCACTCCAATGTGGCATCTTAGTTAGGAGTTGCGTCGAACTTCAAATGTGACAATATATCCACTGACAATTTTCAAGCTGAAGTCTCGATTGCTTCCATGCTTTTGGGGTGCCCGTTGCTTGAATGGCTCTCTGTATGTGTTGCAGGTGCTCACTGCCTGCTTGTTTGGCTGCATTTCATAACATAGTTTCACTGGGGTATCGGACCAGGAACAACTGCACTGATTGGTTCTGGTAAGTGCCATATTTTGGATGGGATCAGATGTATGAAGCTTTCAGTTTGGACTCTTCAAATTCCGAGATTGTTTGCAGTCTAGGGCTTCTAGGATGAAGGTGGTTGCTTGGATCGATCTAATCGGAAAGGTGAAGCTTATATTGCTGGTATTCTTGAGATGCAACTGGATTGGGTATACCGGAGGCCCATTCCATACCAGGTGGACGCCCACTTTAGCCCCGTGGACGCACTGTTTTGTTTCCATATCTGATCAGTGCAGAGAAGGCTGCGATACTTGGGTACCGTGGAGCCAAAAGCTTGAGAAGCTTCTTATGGTGATATACCCAATTTCAGAAGTGTTTCCAGCTGGTCACTGGGACCATGAATGTCTTAAGTATTGGCCAAGTATATAGTCGTTTTTGTTATGATTTTTTTTAAACCTTGCTCTCATCATCCGCTATATATGATTTCATCCTCTTTTGCAAATTGCAGTCCTGGCCAGTCGTACGGTTGTGTCTTACTTATCTTGCAGAGTTTACTGTTAAT
The DNA here is from genome assembly GCA_015342445.1 of Digitaria exilis. Taxonomy (NCBI): domain Eukaryota; kingdom Viridiplantae; phylum Streptophyta; class Magnoliopsida; order Poales; family Poaceae; genus Digitaria; species Digitaria exilis. The sequence goes on from JACEFO010000274.1 coordinate 3,728, forward strand.
TAACCCTGAGTCCCTGGTCTCTTTGGTTCTTTCTTTTGATACCTCCAGTCCTCGCTGTTTACCACTTGTTCAGAGAAATCACATCCTCGCATTCCCAGGTTGGACAGACGAATCAGTGTGGACATTATCCAGTCATTTCCTCTGGCAACCGTGTGCAGTTAATCCAGGCTGGGGCTGGTATGTATGACAAGCAAGCAATGATATTGCCTTCTAAATGATGTCTTACCAGCTGAATCAACAGCTGCCAGTAGCTGATCAGAAACTTCAGAGAACAGTTTCACTGTTTGGGATTGTATCTGCTTCTGTCTGCACTATACTGTATCTGCGAAAATAAAATGAATAAACCAAGACATCTGACCGTTGTGCTCATCTTCGCTAGCAGATTCGTTTGAGACACGTTACTGGATCGGGTTAAGACGACTGCTGACTTGGAGTTTGAGTTGGATGAGCAGGTGCAGATGATCGACATGAGGATCCAAGAATCAAAAGGTAACCGCACCTGGAGCTGCCCTAGTAATGCAAGCATTGGCTTTGAAGTTTTGAGCCCATCTGAGAGATCCTGCATTTGCCATCATGCCCTAGAGCTGCCTGCCCCGGCAAAGGAAACAGGTACGCAACGAACGCGAGCCAGTCGAGTCGCCTGCAAGCGTTGAAAACCTTTGGCTTGGGAATGGATGGCATGGGGCCTCTCTGGCTGCGACCTCCTCGGCCTGTCGGCAGCAGCTGCGGCGCACATGATCAGCGGCAGGCGCCTGTCGGCGGATGGAAGACGACGGGACGGGATGGTTCCAGCTGCCGGCTGGCCGGACTCTCTACCGGAGCAGTTTGCCTCACCTTCACGTTCAGCGGCGCAGAGCTAAGCCTAATGCTGATGGACGGCCAAGACGACAAGAGCCGGAGGAATCTACCGGTTCTGCTTGGATTTACCTCCCGGTGCATTGGTTTTATTTCATTTCATCCGCCAGGCACGCGACTTGTCTTAGATGCAGGTACGTACGTGACTACGTGTACATCTCTCTGTCCCCTACAAATCTGAGTCATGCATGCACGCATGTGGACCGTAGAGTACGGCTGGTCTGTCTGGGACACACATGTCAGAGTTGCATGGGACATTCACATCTGAGACTTCTATAGTAGTCAAGTTCTTACACACAAGTAGCTCTAGACCATTAGTAGCAGTGTTATGGAATCAAATGTGGAACACAACATGAACGACAAGCTTTAATTGCTTGCTAGATGTTGTTTTTCTTCTGAAAAAAAGAGAGAAAAAGTTGAGATCAGAGATTACACATGCATGGTCATTCTCTGCTGCCGCACTTTTTATTTTCACTGTAGCACAAAGTAACTGTTAACTGGATAGATCCTTCTACTTAGGATTCTTCCTACAGGTAACTTCGACTCAAAGTGTGTAGCAAACCAGCAATGCAGAGGCACTAGCTAGTCATCCTTTTCCCTATAAAGACAGCCTCCATCTTTCTCTACAAATGTCTAGGACGACGGACAACATTCTTTTGGTAGATAAGTTACAGCGCCCCGGAGTTAGTTTTTACAGGCTTTTGGAAATCTCCTCGTCTTTAGATCAGAGCGAGGGCTTTGGCATGCTGCATTGCTGCATGGGCATGATCGATCGATTCTCCTTGATCCAAACAGGGCCCATGGGGGGACTCTGAAAGCCGGCGACACCTAATGATTCCTTCCCATTTAGCTTTTTTTCCTTTTTCCCTGCCATCTCCCCCCCCCCCCTCTCTCTCTCTCTCTCTCTCTCTCTCTCTCTCTCTCTCTCTCTCTCTCTCTCTCTCTGCTAGCTTTGTCTGTGGAGATCTGAAATCTTTGCATCAGAATCTGCTGAGACATGCTACGCATCAAGAGGAGCTTGCATTGCTGGGGACAATCATTGCTTCAAACATTCCTCCGTCCACTTGGTTAATTCCCTGCATATGCGTGCAGTTCCAGGGCTCTCTCTTCTCTGCCGTGTTCCACAGAAGTATCCCATGTTTGTGTTCCCTGCTGCATGCTAAAAATATTTCACTTTTCATATATTAACCCCTGGGCCTGGGCGCCATTTACAATGGCTTTTTTTTTTCTGGCTAATCATTTACAATAATGGCTTTCAGATAGAGTGCTCTCCAAAAGGATTTATACAGTTTTTGAAGCAACAAAATAATTAACATAAAGAAACAGATAGACATTACCACATAGATAGATTTTGAATACACAGATAGCTTCTACATGTCGATTATCATAAGTAAGTGCGCTATGTTTTATATATGTACTTATTTTATACTATATATACTTGAGTTTATGGTCTGATCAAAACAGTGCATCATCCATTGGCTTTGTCCCTATGCATACATTCCTACATGTTACTCCCTCCGATCTTGAATGTATGACGTTTAGGACAAGCAAATTAATTTATTTTTTAACTAACTAATTAGCTTCTCACAAACGTCATCTATTAAGAACGGAGGGAATAGTTGATACACATAACTTTGCACAACCTAAAGGCTCACACGACAATAAATCAGACCACTAGATGCATTTGTGCATTGCATCCATGCTTCAAGGAGACATGAACATTGACATTGCAAACCATATATGCACCGAGCTGACGATTGATCAAGCAGCATGCAGGTGTTCAGTTGGAAGTAAATTTCGTGGCATAAAAGGGGACCAGCTAGCAGTGGCAAAATGTGCATGGCGCTGAATGTTGTGGCCTTCAATATCCGCGGTACCACACTTGCATGCGTAAGCAGAGGAAAGCCTGAACATCTCAGAGGCGGTAGTTCAAGGCTCATTATGATGGATGGAACCACTCCCTTTGTAGTACTCGATATCATACTCACAGTACTGACTGCGGCATCTTTACTTGCTTTTCCATTTGAGATGGCATAACACATGAACTTGTTCATAGAGAATAATGCCTTCAGAGTTCGATCAAAGTTCCACTTCATTCTCTCTACCTTCCTCAATAAATCGATGCACCATATTGTTCCAACACCCGAATGTATCGCATGCCATCAATTGTGCAGAAGCATTTCTTTCTGTCACCGGCCATGCATATGTAACACATGAACTCCAAATGAGAAGCTAATAATGGAATCCATATTGTTTGGATAAACGATTTAATTTGCTGGAGCAGGGATTAGTGATGAGTCTTGAGTCCATGTTTGTTTGACTGGTAGTGGACTGGTAGCCGACCTGTAGATGTCCTTAAAGCTGAGCTTGCAAAGGAGCTAGCAGCTAGCACTAGTACTGCATGCTTTGATACCCCCTTTGCATCTAGTAAAATCAACACTGCTAGTTTACTCTCGTGTCCAACTTTTTTGACCATCTAGTGCACTGTCATTCCTCTAGGGTAAAAGGAAGATGGGGTAGCCAATGCCAAGCCTGGAATGATTAGATTCTGAATGAAAAGGCAGGACAGGAAAGATCTATCTGTAACTATATGCATGATATTACTTGGTAATATAATCTCATCGAAAAGAAAAGCTCATTTGTTATGTAAATGCATTGGGTGCAGGCTTAGATCTCTGCCAAGCAGTCGATACACACATGCAAACAACAGATGAAACTGTTGTCGCGTGCAAGCAGAGTGAGAAGGCCGGGGAGGCACCCGTGCATGTGACACCATGTGGAGCAACAGAGTTACAGAAGAGTGCCTGCAGACAGCCAAGGAAGAGCCCTCGGCCATGCTCCAGTCCTCACTCCTCAGTGTTCATCTCTCTCTCTCTCTCTCTCTCTCTCTCTCTCTCTCTCTCTCTGAAAGAGAAGCAGTGTAACTGTGCAGGAGAGAGGAAGAGAGATGATGATGCATTGCACTCTACAGTATACTGCCGCGCGCACAGGCCACGGCCATGCGATGCTGCAGATCGGTAGCTCGGCTCAACCAAGTTTAAATGAGAGAGGGAGGGACCATGAGAGAGGAGAGATGCTGTAGAGTTTGGAAGCTTCACGGATGCGAGCCCTGGTGTGCACTCACGTGTGGCAGTGGCAGGGCAGGGCATACAGAGGATGCATGCATGCACGGGCCGGGTTGCTTGATTGTTCTAGTCGACCTCGTCCGAGCACCCGCTGCAGCTCCATATCCCTGCATACTAGGGAGCCATGGTCTGGTGGTCACTGGTGGATGACAAGAGCATGGCATCCATGGAGGAGAAATGATCTCATGCTACGACGTACTGGACCTCCACATGTCATTACCTCAACCACTTTCGGTATTGTATCTCTAAATATATCTATATGTATGCAGTTATCTACATACATGGCTGCAAACCAAAAAAATAATCGGCACATCACGTAGTTGTGGAGTGTATGCATATCTAGAAAATGTTGGTAGACTGGATCTCACTACCGCCCCTGCACCCTGCTCAGTGGTCAAAGAGCGACTCTCCCCTATCATGGATACAGATGATCCGAGAGATTTGGAAGGCGCGAAACTCACATCGAGTCGGCCACGGGTACATTGTTTGCGAAAATCAAAGAGAAAGCTGTAACTTGGTCAACAGCGGACGCTAAATCCTCAGCGCAACTTTAGCACGAGGGTAAGCCATTTGTAACTCACCCGCTGGCTAGCCAGTTGTACACGTATCCTCTTTATCAGTGAAATAAGCACAATCTCATGCATATTTCTTTTTTTTAAAAAAAAGTATCTGCATATCTTTCATGCTACTTTTGGTGATGTGTATAGCTAAAATAATATCACAGGCACAATTTATCGATGCAATATATGCATGGAAGTGTGTGATGCTACTAGTCTGTATGTAGGTTTAAGTAAATGCCTTTGGTCTGAACGAACTTTGCACACATCTTTTGTCTAAGGTTTAGCCTTACCACAACTTTGAGGCGACAATTGACCACCTATATCCTAGGCAAATACTTTGGGAAAAAGTAGTCTCCGTGACAAATGCATGGGTTAATAATTAGAAGGCTAAGAAAGTTAATTAATTAGACAAAATAAGCTTAGGTTTCTACAGTCATTGAACATTGACGTGCAAAACGCCCACAAATGGAAGAACATGAGAGAGAGAGAGAGAGACGTGCGCATGTGTAAGTTTGAAAAAGTAGGACTTAGAGCATGCAGTGGTGATTTCACATCTTTACAGCTCCTTTTATGCATGTGTGCAAGGACTTTAATCCGTTTTCCCTAATGCTCTGACTTCTGACCGCTCCCTCACTCTCTTTGGCCTGCCTGCTTTCCCTCTCTTTTCTATGATAAAGAGAAGGAAATGTTCTCTGAAAAGCTTCCTTTGTCTGGCGAGCGACCTCCCCATCTTTGGAGTGTCTTTTTCGCCTTTTCCGGTTTCCTACACAAAAAAGCCTTCCGCATAGAGATGGTGAAAGAAGAATCAACCTTTCATGCAATGCAGCCACAGCAAAAGATTTGCATTGGCCTTCCCAAAATCCCATGCATCCAACAAGCTCTACTTCTAGACCTCCAGCACTACTCTAGGCAGTGTAGTGCTACTGTGCTAGCCCCAGTACATACAAGGGACAAACAGTAACATACACGCATATATGCATTGCCTGCTTTGAATAAGCTCGCTTCTGATAAAATGTGTACTATATCTGTGGACCTGGGTAGGCCGCACTGTATGGCTGATATGTGATGCACTGAGATGTGAGATGTTCTTAGAATAACCCTCATTCGAACTCTGATGTAAATCAAGGGGCTACATTTGCTTAGCTCGCTATAGGAGTAGGAACAGCTAGCGTAAAATCTAGATCTCTCTCTCTCTCTCTAATCAAGTACGCCTAATTGTCTAATCCTCCACATTGTATTGCAGGTATTGGAGTGGCAATCATGCTAAAGTCCAAGATTGCAGCTGTTCTCTATGCAGCCTAGGGAGCCGGGAGAAGCTTTCACATACTACACATTTTGGTCTGTACTGTCGATCTTCACATGACCTCTATGCATGCATGTCTTGTGCCCTAGCTGTATGCCTGATGATCTACTACTCCTAGTAGACAAACAGCTTCAACTTTTTGCAAAGTGCGTGTTGCCGTCTTCCAGTGACTACTTTATTTATAATCTTTCTCTCTCTTGTTCTAATCACCTTAATTATGCCCCTAACTAGCTAGTGTCAGTTCGCTGCACGAATACACATATGTTCTTTAACATACAGACAACAGTATCACATCAAAACTGTTTGCGCATTGCTTGTATATTAATTACTCACTTGTATATATAATAAGCACTGCAGTATCTTTCTCATGCATGCGATGATATGATAAACAATGGGTGATATTTCAGAGGAATCTCGAGATGAGGGAGACGTTTGTTGTGATTTGTGCGGCACGAATACATGTCGATCTAGAAAACTGGTTTCTAACGGCATCTGGGCATGGTGTGTCATCTGCAGATAAATGTGGCCCGGCTGCCTGATCTCTCTAGCTAGAGAAGAAGATGACAACATTCTTTGCATGATGATGGTATGCATGATCTCTCTCTCTAGCCAGTCACTCTGTCTCAGGCCATCACAAATATAAAAACATAGTATGAAATAAAATATGTCTCTCACCACTCACCCAGTAGCAGGCAGGCAGGCAGCTAGCAGTGTTCTTTTGTGGCCTTATTATTCTATGCATATTTCCCCCGGCCCAGTCAAAGATAGATCTAGACCTGGCAACACAGATGCATGCAGTACTGGGCCACATGTGGGCATGGGGATAGGTCATGTGATGTACTCACAATATGTCTACCACAAAACTACATATGATTAAAGCAACCTTGTCATATGTGGAACAGAATCTTCCACAATATTCAAATTTCGCAGCCAATCCACACTGCTCTGCACGGAACCAAATTAAATAGATAGTTGCATTGCATGCCTCATCCGATCCTAATCTATACTCCATCCACTCCTGCTTGGCATTAAACCTACTTAATTAGCTTGCCCCTTAATCCATACTCCCTTCATCTCATGAAGGGTGCAATTCTAGTATTTTTTTTAGACATATTAGTGGTGGTGCGAAAAGACTCATATGCACACATGTAATGTAACTAATAGGACCTTCTAAATTGTGATCAGAAATTATTTTTGGCATGCAAATCACATCTAACCACTTAATTAGACAGGCTTGCAGGATTGCATTCTTTTATAGGATTTTTAAACGCTAAAATGGAATCATTCATGGAACGGTGGGAGTAAATTTCTAGTTTATTTGTAACTAATTCTTATCTGTTTATTTCTCCTTTGTCAGCTTGAGGAGAAATACATGAATTATTGGATTTTATTTATTTATTTTTGTGTACAAGCAGAGTGCATATATCATATATATGTATTATGCAGTAGCTGGCCAGCTGGCTCCTGCGATGTATTGGTGCACAGATATGGACATGGGCTTGCAGCCTGTGGCATGCATGTTGATGAGTACTTGTATGCATGCCAAAACCTAGCTAGCTGCTGGATGCATGTATTTTTATCACCTGCAGGCAGGCAGCAGGCAGGGGGGAGCTCTTGAATGAATTTTGATCTTGTGCTGGGTGTAGCTATAGCAGTTTGACTGGTTGCCCTAGCTGCTTTCATTGCTTGCTTCTCGACTTTGCAAGGCATCAAAGAAAGTATGACACCAGCAGCTGTTTAGTATTGTGACTGCTGTAGTATCTGCTGTGATCTTGCAAGGTTCATCTAAGAATTTATTTGAAAGTTTTTAAGGTACTCAGTCAATCTCAGTCACAGGCTAGGCAGCTGTCTGGCAAGCAGTGACTGTGCAACTCATCAGCTCATGATGCTATGTGCATGGTGCTGGGACTGGGACCAAAGACTTTGTTTTGTTTGGTTCAATGCTGGTTGAAAAGTTGGGGGGAGGAGGAGGAATCAGGAATGTTTGTTTGCTTGCACATTGATATGATATTAATGGAAGCAGCAGCCTTGCCTTGCATCAGACACACACACCCATGCACTGCACGGATGCAGACGCCGATCGATGCAGCAGGCCAGGCCTGGGAGGCTGGCAAGGGCAAGGTCGGGTAATAGAAAACGATGCTGGAGCTAGACCTTCTTGCATTGCCTCGCCTCATTACGACCTTGCATTGCACCACGCCACCACCCTCTGTCTTCTCACACATGCATACATGGTCATAACTCGATCAGTGCTCTCTCTCTCTCTCTCTCTCTCTCCAGGCCGGGTGGTGGTGGTCGTCTGTGGTCTGCTACGTTGCTGCTGTTCCATGGAAGTCACGGGGCTGCCTTGAAACTTGCAAGCAGGCGGCCGCAGTAGCACGAACTCTCGATCGTTGCTCACATCCTCACTCACACAGCTACTAGCTAGCAGTAGCAGCAGAGAGCTCATTAGAGCTAGCCATGTGTGTGTGCTGCACTGCACACTGCAACGCAGCCCAGCAGCATGCTGCAGGTGCCTCTGCTGCTGCGGCTGAACGTAGGGTGGGGATAGATGGAGAACAATTTGGTCACTAAATACCATGAGGATACGGGCCGTGCGTTGCAGCGCGCAATTATCTATACGACGCTTCTTTTTTTCTTTCTTTTCTTTCTTCTCCGCGTGCACGGACGAGACGACGGAGAGTGGATGGATTCCTCGATGATCAGGTAGCCATGGTTGGCGGCAGCAGCTGCGCACGGCGTGCTCTGATCATCTGCCGCCGCATCGATCTTTTCTGCAGCTTTTTTCCATCCGTCCCTCTCCTTTTTTTTTATTTGTACTATTATATTTTGAACGAGCCACCAGCACCAGCAGTAGCACGCACCCAGGAGAGAGGACGACCATGCATGCATTTGCACGGGCTGCTGCCAAGTGTGTTCTCCTCCTGTTCAATCGCGCGCGTCAAATCGATCGCCCATGGATCGACGACGACGCGACTGGAGTGACCGACGCAGCGGCGGAGGACATTCACGGAGACTCGCTTTTGGATGCGTCTGTTGAACGGCTCCTGTTCATCACCCGGCGGCATCTCTCTCTCTCTCTCTCTCTCTCTCTCTCTCTCTCTCTCTCTCTCTCAAAGGCACCAGCACGAGCTAGCAGGCACCCGGTCATGACAGCACGCAGGACGCTACAGCAACAGTATTGTTGACGATGTTAATGTCCTATAGATTCTATTCTAGTAGTAGCCCTGCAGCGTTTACAGGGATAGTTAGTTGCTAATTAGCAATAAAATTAAATTAAATTAGCAAATGTAACAACAAAGATTTACTCTACTTCTACTCCTTCTCAAGCGATTGATTCATATTTGCATACAGTACATATATCTCCAGTCGAGTGTGGATATGCCCCCGCGGGTACAGGGAGACATATATTATTTCATTTATGTAGCTATTATATTAGTATTGATATATACACACGGTAAACAGTTTATAGATGGGACTTGCGCCATAAAATATACTCTCTGTCCCAAACTAAGTTGTATTTACAACATTTAAAACTTGTCCCCTATGCATTGTTAACTTTTGCAAAAATTAAAGTTAATTGTATGCACATTTAATTGCCTTGTTTTTTTTCCTTTTCCAAGGTGAATGCTCCTTTAATTGCGTTACATTTAGTAATTTCTTTCCAAGATGCATGTTCTACCTTTTTCAAACAACAGTAGCTAAGGGAATATAGGTCATTTTTTATGATTACTAATGTGTCCTAAAAATCCTAAAAGTGCACTTATTTTGGGACATAGGGAGTACTCCTACATGATTTATACTCTCCTTGTAAGGTTCTAGAGTATATTGCATGCTTATTTGTTTCTGAGTCTAGATAGAGTTGGGCTTAAATGCACCTTCTTCAAGAGTTCTGTTTTATTTCCAGGAAATAAAGTTAAAACAAAAATCACGGCATGCATATCTTAGTGTGGAAAAGGTGAAAATTATTGAATCGCACTATTTGAATATTCACGTGATTGAATCAGTAGAGATATAAGTATGTATTGTCATGAACTATGTATGTTTTTATCATGTACTAATATATATCGCATAAGTTAGACCCTTATGTGATATATCACACAATAAGGTATAAAAACATATCACACAAGTTTTTCGTCTAGTTTAAATCATATATAAGTTATAAATGTATTCTTACTGTGAGAAAAAAAATCAAAATGCTTTTGCTTGTTCACTCGCACTCAATGGAAGCCAGCAGGGTTGAAAAGAAAATTTTTAAATTTTGAGTGTGATATAGTTGCTGTTGAAAACAAACTCAGGCTATACATAGCTGAAGGTTATATATGTACTTCTTTTCAAAAAAAAAAATGTGTGTATGTTGAATCAACATCATGACAACCTGTCGAAAGGATCTAAGAGATCCAACGAGAAGGTATCATACTGCTCCTTATGCATAGTATGTTCATACGCAAATTGCATTTTTATTATAGATAAATCCCCACTTGATCTCCTGGAAGCAACACGTATGCCCTAGCTAGGACTAGTTTAACAAGCATATATATCAATATATGTAGCGACTGCGACACGAGTGAGGGTAATGCCAAAAGATCGACCTATGTAGTGTAGCAATGGAAAAGTTTCTCCATCTCTCTCTCTCCTCACAGGGCCATGTATCTTCTTCCGTTCTTCTCTCCAACAGCTAGCAAGCACACTGGTGGAGGAGCACTACCCACACTCCCTGCACTGCTCCTGCACAGATATCCATGCATATGCATATATAATGATGAGTGAGAGAGGGCTCATCAGCTCTGGTGGGCAGGCTAGGGCAGTGGGCAGGGGTCCAGGCAGTGTGTGGCCGGCCTGCCTGACCCACACGAGAGAGAATATTTCAAGGAAGGCCCGGGTCTCTGCTCTGCTAGCTGAGCTCGGGGGGGTGTGTGTGTGCGGGTGCATGTGTTTATGTGTGCGAGTGCGAGACAGTGAGACTGGAGATAGAGCTAAAGAGCGGCAGCCTTTCTCTCTCCGTCCTCTCTCTCTCTCTACTCTCCTCTCCTGCAGCATGAGCACGAGGCCGGCTCCAGCTCCATAGGTAGCTGCGAGCTTATATTGCTGCTCCATCCTCTTGCTCACCCTCCTCATCTTTTTCTTCCTCTTCTCGTCCTCGATCTCTCCCTCCTGAGCTACACGTCCCGGCCGGCTGGCTAGCTGCAAGAAAGAGAGATCAGAGACGAACACAAATCAGTATATCTCAGATCGATAGGTTGCCATGGCTTTCCTTGTGGAGCGGTGCGGCGAGATGGTGGTGTCGATGGAGAGCTCGGCGGCGCACGGGAAGCCGGTGCCGGCGCCGTTCCTGACCAAGACGTACCAGCTGGTGGACGACCCTTGCACCGACCACATCGTGTCGTGGGGTGAGGACGACACCACCTTCGTCGTCTGGCGCCCTCCCGAGTTCGCCCGCGACCTCCTCCCAAACTACTTCAAGCACAACAACTTCTCCAGCTTCGTCAGGCAGCTCAACACCTATGTAAGAGCTTGCTTCATCTGTTCTTCATTCTGCCTAGCTGCGTGTGTGATTTGGCTTTGAATCTTTGATTTCAGATGATATATGCGTGTGTGGCTTTTTTGTTTTGGGTTTTTCGTTTGGTCAATGCATTATTGCAGGTATATCTCGAATATTGTTGCTTGTGTTTCCTAGAATGTGACAGGAGAGAGAGCAAAAGTTTTTGGGTACTCTTTTTCACTGGATTTGGTTGCACTATATATGCTGCAGGATGGGAAGGCATTGTTGTGACCTCCCAACTAGCCAGTCGATTTCCTGCTCCCCTAGCATGCGACACGAGGAGAACGAGCGCGCATGCATTATTTGTGGCTTGCATTTCTCCATCTCCAGTGTTCTTTAGGCCGGTTTTCTCCATGGTTGACTTGATGCTGAAAAGGGACTTTCGTTTGCTCCAACTCAAGAAATTAGAAGGTTTTGGAATTTAGAGCCTTCAGAAAGAAAATGTTTGATTCTGTACCATGATACTGTTTTGGCCTTTTGGGTACTAAATGCCCTGGCTCTTTTTGTATGCTTCTTTATCTGTTCTTCACTTCTCTCAAGTCTCAACGACCACTGAGCAGCTCATGCGAATCTTCTCCCCCATTTTCTGTGAGCTAGCTAGCAAATCTCATGTCACAAATGTGCATGCATAAAAATATAATACTACTTAGCTTTTATGATAGGATGCATACATGGAATCCGTTATCTGTAGTAGTCTCACTCTCAATCATTGGGAAAAGCTTGGCGCACAAATGAAATACAGAGAGATACTATACCCTATGGTATTCTGTGCCATTTTGGATATACCATGCATTAACATTTACCACCACTGCTGACGTGACTAGCAGTTGACTGCACAGTAGCTCACACATGCACACAGCAGCATTGAGCATTCATATCGTCTACCACTCACCTATGAGATTGACTACACTGCTTCCTAGTAGATGTGTACGTACACCTGCCATGCATGGTGTATGGTAGCTGCAATTGCAATGTGCTGTTGTGCAGCAGTGTCGTCGCTAATCTCATAAATTCCTCACTTTATTTGTACCAACATAAACTCATCGCAAGAAAAAAATGGTGGTGAATAACATTTTTGTTCTTTGTTTTTGCTGCTTTATTTAATTTTGCAGGGCTTCAGGAAGATAGTGGCAGATCGTTGGGAGTTCGCCAACGAGTTCTTCAGGAAGGGTGCCAAGCACCTCCTCGCCGAGATCCACCGGAGGAAGTCGTCTCAGCCATTGCCGACGCCTCTGCCACCTCACCACCAACCCTTCCACCATCACCACCATCTCCACCACCTCAACCCTTTCTCCCCACCGCCGCCACCTCCGACGACCCAACCGGCGGTGTACCATCACTTCCAAGAAGAGCCCACCGGTGTCCACCACCACGGCGGCGGCAACAACAACAACGACGGCGGCGGCGGCGGAGGGGATTTCTTGGCGGCGCTGTCGGAGGACAACCGGCAGCTGCGGCGGCGGAACTCGCTGCTGCTGTCGGAGCTGGCGCACATGAAGAAGCTCTACAACGACATCATCTACTTCCTTCAGAACCATGTGGCGCCGGTGACGACGACGACGACGAGCCCCTCGTCGGCGGCGTACGCGTCCTTGCCGAGCGCCGGCGGCGCCGCCGTCGCGTCCTCGTGCAGGCTGATGGAGATCGACCCGGGTTCCCCCTCGCCGCCGCGGCCGGATCAGGCGGCGGACGCCGATGATGATGGCACGGTGAAGCTGTTCGGCGTGGCGCTGCAGGGCAAGAAGAAGAAGAAGCGGGCCCACCGGGAGGACGGCGACGAAGACGACGACCATGAGCAGGGAAGCAGCGAGGTTTAACTAACTGCCGGACGGATTGCTCTTAATTGTGTACATATAGAGATCGATCAGACCAGCCAGAGAGGAGGAGGAGTTGCATCGCTAGCTAGGCTTTGGTAATTTCTTTTCAGTTGATGTAGTGAGATTAATTTGCAAGAGGTGCAAGCGTAAGTGTTGATTAGCTAGTCTAAGATCGAGTAAAAACTCTCACTGCGGGGGCTTCCCTCGCCGTGTTTCAGTTCAAAAAAAGATCGAGTAAAAACTAACAAGGATGCATATGCTTGCGTACGTTCATGGATGAATCAAAATGTCAAGTAGCTGCGGAGGCTTTGCACCAACTTCAGTGCTTTTGTGTTCTTTCTGACCGTGTGCATGGCGGACTATGGGATTAACTATGCTTTGCTGCCTTGCTGGACTACTGATCTGTTCCCTAAATGCATGCGCTGCCTAAAACTCTAATTTTCAAGGCTTTGTGAAAATCTTTATTTTTTGGAAGAAGAAATAATTGATTGCTGAAAATCTATCGAAAGTTCTTCTACCATTAACTTGATCACCTTATTGGAGAGACAATAAGAGAGCTCAGCCCCCCCTAGTATTCTAGTCTGCATACGCCACTAGCTGCCAGCATTCCCATCCATCTCCAGCTGCTCAAGACAGAGCTTCGTTAGGGTTCACAGCTCTTGAAGTACACTCACCGCGAGTCATTAACACACTCTGCTAAATAGTATCTTATAGCATGTTGTTCTAGATATATTTTTTTAGTATATATATTGCAGAAATAAATTTTGTACACTACTCAGTAGAAACAAAAACAAAAATGCCAAATCATTCTAGAACAAGTGAAGTTTTTTTTTTGGGAGTTCATCCAAGTTGCTCAACATTCTATTTTCCAAGAATGAAAGTACAAGTGATCTTAACAAAGTACAGTATAGTAGCAACAACGGAAATAAGTAGTGTATCTCAACTGTTGAAGCTAGCTCTAGCAGTTACATGCTATACATACACAGCTGTGTTTGGTCCACAGGTGTTAAAAACATATATAGTCTCCCACCACCAAGTTAAAATTAAAAGAAAATGAAGGAACAAACCGATCGAGTAGCGTAACTGAACAGAAAACATGGTGTCTATACGACCAGTCATATCTGAAGCCAATTTTGAGTTGACTTTGCGCTGTTACCCTTCAGTCATGGCATAGTATATAATGCATCCGTTTCAAGCCATTATGTCATCTCACAAATGGTAACTACCCAGGTCATATTTCTGAAACCTTTGTAATCAGTAACACTGTTGCAATTAAACTGTATGTACAAACACCGTTAGTCATCTGTATAAACTGGTTCTTGCCAGTCTTTAGTATTCTTCTTAGGATCATCACAGAGAGCAAGATCGTTATCGAACTCTTTCATTGTCTTCACAAACGTCTTGGCACCTTGCATAATTAACCTTTCCACCATGAACAGCTGATAATTGTTCTGAATTATCGGATCCAATATACTGCTGAAGTTAGATGAATATGCTAGCTTGTACCTGTATGCCCAACATATATACTAATATAAGAGATGCAAACAATGAAATTATCTTGTTCCAAAAGAGCACATGCAGATGCTATGCAGAGACTACTTTTATCTTGTTCCACAAACTAACAGCATGGCAAATTACTCATGAACGCAGTTCCTGAACTAACAGGAATCATGAGGCCTTGGTCAAGTATGAAAAGATATGAGAACATGGCTCAAACACTGATGTTTCCAGGTCCTGTCCCTAAAGAGTTTGGTGTTCCGTTTGCTTATGGCAAATCCAGGGACGTCTTCTCCAGTGGTTGAGTTTTTTTAGCACGAATACATAACAAACTGGCATGTCGGTTCTAGGGCTACATGTCAGTGCATGGAGGGATATACCTGAAATAAACGCCATTGGAGTAACGTCCTCAAAATTGTTTTGATGTATGAGATGCATGTGTAAGAAGAGTAGATACAAGGTCTCAGTCTTACCTGTCTGATAGAGGTGAAAAGAAGCTTGGGGTCCTTTCATTTGAGGCAATGAAAATAGTACGACCTGGTTTTAATCCACCTTGCTATTCTTTTCTTAATAAACTCAGGGCGAGTATCTCTGTCAAGATGAGGATGAAGACTTCGCTCAACACCAAATCTATCTTTCCTATTCTTCAGTAGGTCACCTCGTCTCACATGAATAGCATCATAGTCACCAAGTATCTCTTTCATCTGAAGGGAGCACAAACATTTAGAGGCAGAAAATAGAATGCTGCATTGAATAAGTCAATATTTCTAAAAGAATAGATATATCAAGTTCTCCCTGTACACCTATGCACAGACCTACAATGACCAAATAAAGGTAGCAAGTTTCTTTTATACAATTCCCTTCAAAAGAGCAGTACACAACCTTTTTCAGAAACAAAATAAAGTGGTACAACATTAAAATGTTTGAAATTTCTTTAGCATAAGCAGACCTATATGCACAGAAAGGATGCAATAACAAGCTACAACCCTATTCCAGGAATAAATGTGGCAAGCAGAACCTGTCATGACAGCTTGATATGAGAATATACTGAATGAAGTAATCATTCACTGCTTTCTAGCGAGTTTAAACAGGCAGACTGGCAGAGGGCAGCTGCCTGCCCATGACACATAACATGCTACATTCAAATGGTATAACTACTACAACAGTGTATAGAACAGTAAGTGGTATGTTCATAACAGGACGTGGAAACATCAGTGATTTTAACTGGGAATGTGACAAAAGGTTACTCTGGTGACAACTGACAGGTACATTGAATGAATTGAAATTGAATTACTTTAAGGTATTGGTTTCTCCATCAGGCATCAGTCATAAAGAGATAATTTTTCAAATGATAGTCAATAATTGGGTTAACAGAACAACTTGATTCAACATTTTAAGCTAAAGATAGTGGGTCAAGGTTATTTTTCCTATTGGGTTGGGTGTAGTCACTCTCATAATGACATACCTTTGTTCGCTGCATCCCTCAGCTTCTTTGTTGCCATTGTTGGCAGGAAAGTGTATGGTAAACATCACAGAGCTACGCTTGGTCCGGTCCTTGCACTCCATAAACCTGACTGCAATGATGATTAAAGTTATACCTGAAGCTTATGCATTAATGGTAGGAATTATTAACAGTTTCATGTCATTAAGCTAATTCTCAAATGCAGGTAACATTGTATGGACCAAAAGGGAATTAGCACAGGTATTCCTTACCAAGCAAGAGGACTTTGCTGTACGATTTATGAGGAGAGCACTTGAGTAATTTGGATTTTCTTTGAGTTCAACTCTGCTAACACCCTGCACATCCACCACACCAGCCTCTCCTAGTTTTGTACTTCTTGATATTATCTCATACCAGGATCGTGGATTATCCAAAATAACAGGTACAGTTCTTGACATGAGGTCTAAGTCATATAAAGATTCCATTGCACAAGAACCGGTTTCCCATCTGCGAAGACATTGAGTTTAAGAATTATAATCATTTTCAACCAGAGATAAATCAATTTGCGGAAATTGCAAGTCTAGATCAGGTTGCATAAGAAGCAAAACCTTTGTTCTGAAGTTGCATTGCTGGTGTGAAGGGTCCCCTTCGTATTGTGCACTTGAAACTAAGGCACATCTTGAAGGCATGACGAGTATCTGCAGAATGTGCCATTGCACATTAGCATAATCCCACATTGCACAAAAATTGGTGAGACTGAAGATTTTGAAATCCAACAGAACCCCTGCTTTATTTGCAATCTGTTTCTTATCTTCTAATTGGCCTAAAAGATTGGAGCAATTTCGAATCCAATAAATAAGACAATGTTCAACAATCAATGACCTATTTTGGGCCCCACGAACCATTTAGCAACTTCAATGTGGAGAGGAGAAGAAGGGGGGCGCTGCGACCGAAACGAAACCAATTACCTGTCGAGGAAGAGGGCCCTCCTCGAGGGCGCAGCGGAGGCTGGACTCCTGGTGCCCGAGCCCCGCGCAAGAGCCGCAATGCTTGCCGGGGCAGTCAACGCGGCTGCCCCAGTACAGGTACGTCCGGTTGCCCTCCCGCTTGTCGACGTCCCGGGGCGGGAACCCCAGGAAGGACAGCGTGTCCGTGAAGGAAACGGTGTCGGTGAAGGACAGGAAGCAGAGGATGGAGATAGCCGCCGCGACCGTGATCGCAGCCAGAAGGGCCCTCTTAAGGGGCAGCGGCAGCGGGCCCTGCCTGCGGCCGCCGGTGATCCGGGGATGGATCGCCATGGGAGGTGAGGAACTGCTCTCTATTTTCCTGGGAGAAATTACGAGGAAGAAGGTGAGGAAGGTGTCTAGTGTGATGGGCCGTATGGGTCTTGATAAGGCCCAATACGTGATGGTTTTTGGGCTAAATTTTGACCCCATCTCCCTTCAGTAGCCCGGGCCGTAATACGGGAGCCATGCATTTATCCAAATCTTTCAATAAAAAAATGTATCCAATTTCCACACTTTATTACCGTGTGAAAAAAAAAATGTCACACTGTACTCTGAGTTTCAGTAAAAAAATAAAATACTTGTGAAATAGCAGTTCAACAAATGATTTTACTAGTTACTCAATGTAGAGCAAATATGTTTCAGATACAAGCAACTGCAAATCTACATGTTTTCAAATATATGTCTGTCAGTCTACCACTTCCAAAATTCAAAAAATATATGCACCCATGAGTAGCCTCTTCTGCGCTCGAAACTGGAATTTGGAGTTAGTTTCCATAAGGCATTATTCTTTGATTTAGTTTTTTAGTGAGCTGAGTCGATTTCCAACGATATTCCCGGGATGAGCACAACTACAATTTCCTGCCGAGCATCTGTTGCTGCAAATGGGCAAACTATGGAGTATTTGGTGAACCCCACTCAAGCCAACAACATCAGGATAAACAGTCTCATGCAGTAATGATCTCCTTAAATGCTGCGAAAAACTTACTAGAGGAGAAAGAAACAGATCAGGAACCAATGAAGCCGATCCTAAAGTCGATCATCGCCAATCCCCTCTCAACCTCACCGGCTGTACCCTCCTGAAGAATCATGCACATGGCTGCAGATGACATGGCCAAGCATGAGCCGGCTGCTGGCTAAACCATTAGCCATGCTCTTACTGAATAGCATTTGACATTATTGTTGGGGAATGTGCATGACGTCCTGTCAGGAGAAAAGGTAGATTAAACTGATTAAGCACCGCGCGCGTGGGCAGAATAAGAGAGAGCTTCTCCATTGTTTGTAGCCCCCTCCACATGCATGGTGCCTACCTGGTTTAAATTTGGTTGCCCACAAAGTCAGAGCGGGGTCGATCTAATGCTGAGTTGTGTTTTGGCATGCATGTTCACAAATCACAAACACATGCACTGCTGAGTTGTGTCAGCATGTGTCCCAACGCGTGGCATCCCGGAACAATCTACGTACACAACATGCATATGCCCTTCCAGATCAAGACAAGACATAGAAGCCACCAACATTCCTCTACGATGGCTTTCCGTTCCGTGTGTATAAATAGAGACGTGCTGACGAATCAGCGTCGTCGCAATTCGTCCAGCCAATTCTCCAAGCAACGACGTGTACGTACATACACCAGCGCGCTAACCAGAAGATGATGGCCGCCAGGAGGATCGTCTCCCTCATGATCTTCGCTGCGCTGCTCGGCGCCGCCGCTGCCCAGCAGGCGGCTACGGCGGCGGCGCCCCCTGCTCGCCGTCGTCTCAGGTTCGGCTACTACAAGCACATCGTGCCCTCCGGCCGAGGTGATCATCAGGGACGCCGTCCGGAACGCCACCTTCGTCAACCCCGGCCTCGGCGCCGGCCTCATCCGGATGGCTTTCCACGACTGCTTCGTCCAGGGCTGCGACGCCTCCGTCCTCCTCGACCCAACGCCGGCGAACCCGCGGCCGGAGAAGCTGGGCCCACCCAACTTCCCCAGCCTACGTGGCTTCCACGTCATCGACGCCGCGAAAGCCGCGCTCGAGCGTTACTGCCCCGGCGTCGTCTCCTGCGCCGACGTCGTCCAGTTCGCCGCCCGCGACGGCCGCTTTCTTCCTCAGCGGCTTCAAGGTCGACTACCGCCTCCCCGCCGGCCGCCTCGACGGCCGCGTCTCCGTCGAGAGCGAGGCGCTCGCCTTCCCTTCCCCGGTCGATCTTGAACCTCTCCGAGCTCGTCACCCAGCTCAAGGTCAAGGGCCTCGACGTCGAAGACCTCGTCGTACTGTCCGGGCCCACACCGTCGGCCGGTCCCACTGCTCATCCTTCTCCGACCGCATCTCCTCCACGCCGCCGACCTCTGACATTCAGCAGGGGTCTCGCCACCGTGCTGAAGGAAGGAATGTCCGGCGAGCCCTAACTTCACCGACGATCCCACGGTGGCGATGGAACGTCGTTACCCCGGCGAAGCTCGACAGCCAGTACTACAAGAATGTTCTGAAACATAAGGTGCTCTTCAACTCCGACGCGGCGCTGCTGACGTCGAGGCGGACGGCGAGGAAGGTGGTGGAGAACGCGTTCGTACGCGGGAGGTGGAGAAGAAGTTCGCAAAGGCTATGGTGAAGATGGCCGCCGTCGAGGTCACAGACTATCGCCAATGGCGGCGAGATCAGGAAGAACTGCCGCTTGGTCAACTAAGCTGTATTATATGCGCGCGCGGCAAACATTCCAATTTCCATGACTTCGAGACGTTGCCACTTGCAGTTACTGTTGCAGGGCTATGCATGGATCTTATTATTGGCCTCTGTCTTCATTTCTTCTGAAGCACGTGGCTTGATTCTTTTGTTGCATTTTCAGATGACGAGGTTGGTTTTTCTTATTGAATAGAATTTCTCGAAGATTGTAATGGATCGGATTAAATAAGTGGAGATGATTCGATCGATCAAGTCCTCTGTGTGTGTTTTGGCAATTTGACTGAACCTGAAATTCCTCCCCCTTCTCAGATCATATAATGTAATCGGCAAGTAACCCCATAACATTGCCATCAACCATTCACGTCTACTCAGTAATAATGCATGCAGAATTCAATTGACCACACAACTCGATCGTCATCTCACATTGCTACTTTCAAGATTTAATCCCAATTCCGTCAAATTTTGGAACTTGACTTTGCGAAAAGGGAAAAACTAACCAACACGTGTATTTCTAAAGGTAGCACTCCCACCCGATTAGATCTAGATCACTAGTGTCCATGTTCGGCTCTTGGAAATATCCACCATGCATACTTCAAATTTACAATCACAAACAGGAGCATTCAGGTCTAGAACCCCCCCCCCCCTCACACACACACACATAAATAATAAAGGGGCTTTATTGCATCATGTGATTTCTAATCCGGCACAACGTCTTGTGGTTAACAAAGAAGGGAGAAACAATAATCCTGAATTCCTGAAGATCGAACGAATCAAACAACATGCGTCTGAAGAAACAAATGTAGATAACGATGCTACCTGCAACATAAAGCCATTAGTCATTTATGCGAGTCGTCGGTCCAACGTTGTATCGTCGTAGCTAGTTGACGACGTGGCAGTTCTTCCTGATCTCGCCATTGGCGGCGTTCTTGATCTCGATGAGCGACATCTTCACCATGGCCTTGGCGAACTTCCTCTCCACACCTCCCGCGTATGAACGCGTTCTCCAGCACCTTTCTCCTCGTCACCCTCGACGTCAGCAGCGCCGCGTCAGAATTAAAGAGCACCTTGTGTTTCAGAACGTCCTTGTAGTACTGGTTGTCCAGCTTGGCCGGAGTGACGCCGTCCATCGGCACCGTGGGATCGTCGGTGAAGTTGGGGTTCGCCGGACACTGCCTCTTCAGCACGGTGGCGAGCCGGCGTCCATGTCGGAGGGTGACGTAGAGGAGATCCGGTCGGAGAAGGGATGAGCAGTGGGACCGGCCGACGGTGTGGGACCCAGAGAGCACGACGAGGTCGTCGACGTTGAGGCCCTTGACCTTGAAGTTGGTGACGAGCTCGGAGAGGTTCAAGATCGACCGGGAAGGAAGGCGAGCGTCTCGTTCTCGAAGGATATGCGGCCGTCGAAGCGCCCGGCGGGAGGTTGTAGAAGACTTTATCTCCGCTGAGGAAGAAGGCGGCGTCACGGGCGGCGAACTGGACGACGTCGGCGCAGGAGACGACGCCCGGGCAGGCCTTCTCGAGCGCGGCTTTCGCGGCGTCCGATGACGTCGAAGCCACGTAGGCTGGGGAAGTTGGGTGGGCCCAGCTTCTCCGCCGTGGGTTCGCCGGCGTTGGGTCGAGGAGGACGGAGGCGTCGCAGCCCTGGACGAAGCAGTCGTGGAAGGCCATGCGGATGAGGCCAGCGCCGAGGCCGGGGTTGATGGCCGTGGCGTTTCTTGACGACCTCCCTGACGATGTACTCCGCCCGTGGGCACGAGCGCCAGTAGAAGCCGAGCCGGAGTCGTGGGGGAGCTGCTTGGGCGCCCTGAGCAGCCACGGCGCCGAGGAGCGCCGCCAAGATGAAGACGACAAGCCTTGCCATCTTCTGCTTGAACAAACAGCTTCTGCTGCTGCTGTTGCAGTAGTGCAGTGATGAGTCGAGTTGGTTTGAGTGTGTACGACGTTCACCTGGTAGCTACTACTTATATACGCGAGAAAAGTCGGCGACAGCGAGGGTAGTGATGTCGTCCCGGGATGCACGCGCTGGGAACATGCCTGCTCGGCATTTTCTGGAACTGAGGCATTGTCCAATGGTGAATGTTCATCGACTCTTTGCTCGACTCTGTATATTTGTTTAATCGGTGAATAGTGTCAAAACAGAGTACAGAAGTGGGTTGGCTCTCTTTGCAAATGAGTTGACTCTTTGCTAGCTCTTAGCCGTCTCATATTCATTGAAGTGTTAAAAGTGATGTGATCGGCTCTTGTTCAAGAGCAGGTCACATCAAAAGATGCACTGTTCGATGAATAGAAAATGCTATGAGCTAGCTAAGAGCTAGCAAAGAGCCAACCCAGTGCACTGTTTTGGTACTATTAACACTATTCGTCGATTAAACAATTTAAGAGCTTAGCAAAGTGCCTTGTTGGAGAAGGTCTAACACAACTCAGACTGACAGTGTCTGAAATATTCTCTGATGTGGATGCCTCTGACTTTGGGTCTGGGGCAGCAAAAAACCATTCAGGCGCATGGTGAGGTAGTGCCGTGGTCTCGCTCACTGTAGCATAGATAAAGGCCTCGTAAAGGCTCTCCGCACTTAGCTTTTCTCTAATTCATCCGCTTAAAAAAGTGTATACTTCTGTTCTGGGTCATCGAGATTCTTCTCTCTATATCAACTTCCCCGCACCCATTATCAGCTCTATAACCGATTCTCTATCCAACTACAAATCAATCATATTAATGGTTCACCATAGTCACTACCATATTCTTTCTCACCAATCTTTTCTTTAATTTTTCTTCTTTTCTATCCTCTTCTATTCTTTTTTATTTTTTTCCCTATTCCCTTTTTCTCTTCTTTGGCTATTTTTTTTATTTTTCTCTTTCCACGATGGCTACGCCGCTGCTGCCCACCCCCACCCCCCCTTTTTTTTTTTCTTTCCTTCTTTTCACCTCCGCAACCTCCGTCACGGCTTTCTCTGTCCCTCGCGAACCTCTCGCGAAAACGCCGCTTATCTGCGGATCGAGAGGCCATCGGCGGCGGCTGCAGTTGGCGTCTCCCCGGGCCCTGCCTCTGCACCCCTTCCCGC